>JAQISU010000225.1:437500-465000 GCA_029339505.1 Unio delphinus
AAGATAATAAATAAAGAATAAAAACAAAGACAAATATGATACTCTGCTGAATGCATCCATAGTCCATACAGTGCACAGTTAAGAAAATGTTGAGTAAAGCAGTTCAGTTGTGGTTTAATATCAACTGTTAATGACATAAGAAGCAGTTTTTGGCTATGTAAATAGCATGTACTGCCATTATGCACTTAATTATAGGTCAAAAGGATGAAAATATATAAATATATATATATATATATATATATATATATATATATATATATATATATATATATATTTATACCTTCACTCTCCATATTACTTTCCAATAATGAAAACACCATTCATTATATTGAATGCATATCCATTCTACCATCATTAATGTAAAATATTATTGTGATTTAAATTTGTTGCAAGAATTGTCTTGAAATTAAGATTCTATCTATATTCTAGAGCATTAATAATCAAGCATTTGTATAATGGTTCTGTGATGCCCCTCCCTCCTTCTCTCACATCAGCTAAAGTTAATCTCTTTTTGATACAGGTTGGAAGCTTTCAGTTCCATTGTATCTTTTGTCCTGTCTTGTATTTCTTTCTCCATCTTCTTTTTGAAGAAAAAAAATGTCCTGTATGTAACTGCAGCTTTTCCACCACAAGCTTTCCTTCTTCTGGTATGTGCGTCTTCAGTAATCTCAATGTTTATATGGAACCTTCTCTTTAGGTCATAGACCAAGATAAAATAATTAAATCTTGTAATGCATGAATTTTTATACTTAGCATAGAAATGAATTTTCTTTCATTAATTGGAAAACTCCAGATATCAGAATTCATTTGGGGTAGATCTATGCAGTCAGTCTTCATTTAAAATTAGTTTGGTACTGGTGTGCTAATAAAAATTGTGGACAAGTTGATGTTTACTTAAAAATACAATAAAAACAACTTCATGTCTTTTTTGTACCTTTAAAATGTTTGGGATGACTTTGACTGAACACCTTGTTGACACTGGTAAGTTTTTGACCCAGACTGACACATCCTACGTGGTAATGGGATTCTGACTTAATTAAGGGAATGTATGGCTCTAAAAACTCTTCTAGATATTAAAAAAATTACATATTGTGTTTTTTTTTTATTATCTTGGATTTCTCTTGCTCATTGGTGATATTTAGGCTTCATTCCTAGGTTCCACATACTGCACTATTATTATACTAAATGTCAGATTTTGTGAAACTTGTATTACATTAAAAAAATTGAAGAGCTTTTACCTGTAAGAAGTTACAAACAATGACCTGATATGGCTAAAATTTAAACATTTTCATGTTTATATTGTTGTTTTCTTTGGTAAATAATGTTTAGATGGGAAATATCCATGAGAAATTGTTGTAAGATATTCTCAAGAGAATTTGTGTGAGCTGTTTGTGTAATGTATAATGCATAAATAAAGATAT
Source organism: Unio delphinus (assembly GCA_029339505.1). Classification (NCBI taxonomy): domain Eukaryota; kingdom Metazoa; phylum Mollusca; class Bivalvia; order Unionida; family Unionidae; genus Unio; species Unio delphinus. The sequence goes on from JAQISU010000225.1 coordinate 438,922, forward strand.
TCTCAAGAGAATTTCAGCTAGCTGTTTGTTTGAAGTGTAATGAGTAAATACAGATATTTCTCAAAAGAAACTGTGTGAGCTGTTTGTTTTTGATTGCAGTGTGTAACTACAGATATTCTCAAAAGAGAATTTATGCCAGCTGCTTGTTTGATTTCTAATGTGTAACTACAGATATTCTCAAGACAATTTGTTTACAGACTCTGAAACGTTTATGTAACCCTTCAAAGTGCAAACAGAAAATGAAACGTGAAAGAACAATGAACAGAATGATAAGTATTATCAGTGTTCAGAGCACATAAATTAAATACTGCAAATATGGATCATAAACATGAAGTGGAACAAATTATCAATGAGAAAGGTGAACCATTAATTATGAACAAAATCCCATTAATGTTAGACTAAACTAATGAAAACATTAATATCTGACAATATCATTCTGCTATACTGCATTATAATTGTAAATAGAATTGACTGTTATGAAAGCCTGATTTGCACATGAAAGAAATCTTCATATGATATGTGCAGTTTAACTCAAGAGTTAGGAATGCATCAAGATAGCGCTATTGTTGTGTATTTTGATCACCAGTGCTACCATTTTTAACTTTGCATTCATTCTTTATTAATTCATAAACAATTTAACATTGTAGATGTGGTTTAATTCATGACCAGGTCTACATATTATTCAAGAAATAAAAGTACAGTCACATTGATAAATAATGAGCATAACATAGGAAAAGGATAGTTCATTAATAGTGAACATAAAATATTAAAAGGAACCGAAGCCTAGAGTGGCCAAGTGGTCAAAAATACACTTCATTACAGATCACTGCCATCTCACCTCTGTCTGCATGGATTTGAGTCTCAGGTTCAGCAAGCATGGGTATGTGAGAAAGCTTGCCAGTAGCTTCTCATGGATCGGTGGTTCCTTCTGGGGTTTTTCCCGAATTCTTCATCCACCATTAAAACTGGCTGCCATGTATAGCCTATTTTGTGCTGAAAAATGGCATTAAACACTACAACAGACAACAACATATAAAAAGAACAGTCACATTGATAAATAATGAACATGAAATAGAAAAAGTTTTCACATTAATAAATAATGAACATAAAATATAAAAGGACAGTCACATTGATAATAATAAACATGAAATAGAAAAAAAAGTCACATTGATAAATAATGAACATGAAATAGAAAAAGTTGTCACATTGATAAATAATGAACATAAAATATAAAAAGGACAGTCACATTGATAATAATAAACATGAAATAGAAAAAAATCACATTGAAAAATAATGAACATGAAATAGAAAAAGGACAGTCATATTAGTAAATAATGAACAACATAAAATAGAAGTCACACTAATACTTAATGAACATTAAATTTAAAAATTAGTCACATTGATTCATAGTGAAATAAAATAAGTAGTCTTCACAGAATTCAGGTTCATTTTCTTGTTGCTGGTTTTGAATCCCATTTTAATTAGAAATGATATTAGGGTATGAAAATAGTCATGGTACGAGGTCTGGGATCAGCTATTTTTTCAGATTTGGATCTGTCAATTTTCAATGACTGTTACCTAAGGGTGATGAGACATGGATACCACTTATGTTGCTGTCATTGTGGTGATGACAACAGTGTTCATATTTTACATTAAAGTTTTGCATGAAGTAGAATGCATCAGAAAACAGATGCAGTTGATATCTGGTTCTACATAACAATTAATTTTGGCAACTTTTAGATTCATTTGATCATCCATGTCACCATTTTCTTCAGTTGAAATTTCTTAACATTTCAGTTGGGTAAGTATATTGGCAATAGAATTAATATAATGACAGTCAAGTACCATTTACTATATATAGCCAGCGATGGGATTGATATAAAGACAGTCAACTACCATTTATTACATATAGCCAGCGATGGGATTAATATAAAGACAGTCAAGTACCATTTATTACACATAGCCAGTGATGGGATTGATATAACGACAGTCAAGTACCATTTACTACATATAGGCAGCTATGGGATAGGTATAATGACAGTCAAATACCATTAACTACATCTAGCTATTGATGGGATTGGTTTAATGACAGTCAAATACCATTAACTACATCTAGCTATTGATCAGATTGGTTTAATGACAGTCAAATACCATTAACTACATCTAGCTAGTGATGGGATTGGTATAATGACAGTCAAATACCATTAACTACATCTAGCTATTGATGGGAATGGTTTAATGACAGTCAAATAACATTAACTACATCTAGCTATTGATGGGAATGGTTTAATGACAGTCAAATACCATTAACTACATCTAGCTATTGATGGGAATGGTTTAATGACAGTCAAATACCATTAACTACATCTAGTTAATGATGGGATTAGTATAATAACAACTACTACATATAAAATGATATATGAATGGTATAATGACAGTCAAGTATCATTTACTTAAAATTTTGTATCTATCCAGAACATTTCTTCTGCTTTATTGTCACATTGGAAATGTACAGTATATCTTCAGATTTTATATGTACTTATTATTATGTTTATTTTAATCTTAACCTAAACAGTTTTAAATGTGATTTAATTTTATATGGGCTTCAATGGCACCAAGGCTGTAATCCTATAAGAAATGCAGTGGTCATTTTTGTTTAAATTTGAGGGCTGTATAATTACCATAATGGGATTCATTTTGCTAGCATAAGTAGGTCATTGACTAAAAGATTTATCTCCCTTTGTAGCTGAAGGATGATGGTTCCAATGATGGCCCTCTAGACATGAAGTTCTTCAAGTTCAATGCATCTGTTGCCAAGTCTCCTTCCTTCATCAACCTTCGTGAGGTTTGTGGACGTCATAAGCTGCCCCCGGGAACCTATGTGGTGGTCCCCTCTACATTTGAACCGCAGCAAGAAGCACAGTTCCTGATTAGAATCTTCACAGAGAAGAAGAGCGAGACTGTGTATGTTCATTTTATATCTTTACTAATAAGTAAAAGGATAATAAGGGATTTATTGTAATGATCTTCATCAGAGAATAGACATGGATGACATTAAGTTATCCATATATTCTTTTTTTTTAGATGTTTGTGTTATGAATGCCATAGTAAGAACTTCATTGGCTTATGTCATGACATCAGTGTCACGGTCTATAATATAATAGAATTTAATAGACCCACATATTACCAGAATATTAGAACTTGACTAAAAGCAATTGATTTTAGGATAATTAGATTTGCTATTTAATTTTACAAAATAGATATGCCCTTTCATAAGTTGTTTACACTAGCCAGGGAGTTAAATCTTTCAGTGAAATATCCATTGGCACATCTCTGCTCTAAAATTACATTGAGGATGTTTTCTTTTCCTATGTTAATACCAGATATATTTTATCGTGTGGTGCCAGAAACATGATATTTTAATGAGTGGCAAAGCCGCAAGTTACACTATATAGTTTTTGGTATCACAATATGAAATATATCTGGTATTAACAGGGGAGGAGAAAATTTTCTTTTAGTTTTATACCAAAATTTGTTCAGAATCCAAGTTTAGAAAGATTAAAATTTTGCTATGGCACATGTTTTCACCCCCACCCCCTTTTAATAAATTCACCTGACTTTTGTAACCTCTCATATAAATATAAGCGACATAAGGCAGTGATAGGAAGTGGTACTTGTTTTTGTTGCGGCTGGTACAATTGTTGTCAGCACACACAATCAAGTATTGCAATTCATGATAGGAAATCTTGTATTTTCACATGTGAAAATATAAGGACATTTATTTCACATATTGAAATAGAGGCATGAGAAGAAATATGAAAATGATTTCACAGATAAGTCTCTTTTTCACACTTAAGTGTATAATAAAAATTTCTATTCAATCATACATACATGAAAGATTTCTCCCATTCCTTATGTAAACACGACATTTTGACTATGTGGAGGCCAATACATCTATTGAAATGAAATTGATAACATCATGTGTTTGACCCCAAAAATGTCCATTACAGCTGCTGATAAAAAATCATACTTTGTCAATCAGTGTGACGTGTACCTAATTAATTGTTACATGATTTGAATAAAAACTAACCAGTCATATGTCTTAGTGTGATATTAGAAAATCCTTTTCTTTTGGTAGGATTTTTTTGGGGCAGAATGTTTATGTAATCTATTTTGTCTTAGTGTGCATATATATATATATATATATATATATATATATATATATATATATTCCTCCACCATTAATACTGGCACCATGTATAGCCTATCATGTGCTGAAAAATGGTATTTTATTCTGCATTTTGCTACTGCATATGAAGCATTAATAGTGCATGCGTTGTACTGTACACATTTCTTGCCGGGGACATGGCTTTGGTAATATTTCTTATGGAAAGTAAAATTGTCACATAGCTGCTACAAATACTACTTTCCTATATTTGACATGTTGAAAACAATTGCATACAATAAAGTTAGTCCTGTATTGGGAGTCCATTCATTCTAAAGACAATAGATTATCACATCATGTAAACGAAAATGAAAAATGCATTTAGAATTAAGTTATCAAGTTACAGAATGTCTCCCAAAAATAGCTGTCATTCAGATTGGGTTTTCAAGTATTCCTTTAAAAATGCTACATTTTTTTTCAATTACAGAGAAGTGGATCAGGGAACTGGATTGATTGAAGACCAGGTAAGGTGTTGGAGTATAAAGAAAGATGAACATTAATTCTTTGTTAGCAGAATATGCCACACTCAATATTTTTTTATTTTCTGAAAATTGTTTTGTAAAATTTTATTAGATAATTTGAATCTTTTAACTATAATCAACACAGGATGTTTCAAGAGCAACATGATTTTGTGTGACTTAATTCATAATTTTATATTTGCAATGTTATTTTAAATGTCTCTTTTTTAAGAATTCCATATTTGCAATGTTATTTTATATGGCTATTTTTTAAGAATTCCATATTTGCAATGTTATTTTATATGGCTATTTTTTAAGAATTCCATATTTGCAATGTTATTTTATACGGCTATTTTTTAAGAATTCCATATTTGCAATGTTATTTTATATGGCTATTTTTTAAGAATTCCATATTTGCAATGTTATTTTATATGGCTATTTTTTAAGAATTCCATATTTGCAATGTTATTTTATATGGCTATTTTTTAAGAATTCCATATTTGCAATGTTATTTTATACGGCTATTTTTTAAGAATTCCATATTTGCAATGTTATTTTATACGGCTATTTTTTAAGAATTCCATATTTGCAATGTTATTTTATATGAAGCTTTTTTCAGAATTCCATATTTACAGTTTTTTTTAATATGGCTTTTTTCAGAATTCCATATTTGCAATGTTATTTTATATGGCTATTTTTTAAGAATTCCATATGTTATTTTATCTGGCTCTTTTTTCAGAATTCCATATTTGTTGAAGTAACTAGCAAATTTAGTACAGCCTAATTTGCATAAGAAGAAATTGTTAATAAAACTGCATCCAGCCTTTCTTCATCATTAGGTTTATATTCAACCTCAGACTAATTTGATATTTTTGATAAATAAGTTTTTTTTAAATATATACCTAACTTTGGTGTCTTAATAGGTTAAAGTCCTAACAGAGTTTATAACTTTGTTTTGCCATTTCTATGTGAATTTTTAAATCATCATGAATCTTCCTAGTAAATGTCAAGTTTTGTACCATGTGGTTTCAGTTCAGGAGGTCTAGTGGATTCATGATCTTGTCTTTGGACATTTACAGTAACAATATATACTGGTAATCAAAAAGAAGTCTTACAAATTTTCAAGTTTAGACTTTGTTCCATGGAGAACCAGCTTCCCTTGATATAGGCTTTTATTTTTCCCAAATTAGTCAGCTTGTATGTAGGTATATATGCTACTTTTTCAGTGAAAATTAAAGGCAGTAAAACCAAACATTTATAGTTGCATGACGGCTCTTGGGAATGCAAATGTCATGTAAGTTGGGGGTTAGCTTATTCTTTTATCTTTCCCAGAGCTTCTGAATCACAATGAAGAAAGAATTGTCAATGCTGCAAATAGTGCGGCTAATTAAAATATTTACATTATCATGACCTTGTGAGTTTGAATTACAGGTATGAAGTTGATCCATTGCAAACTAATTCAGCATTGTATCTTTTGCAAAACTGCTGCCAAACTTGCATGGTAAAAAATATTCATATTCAAATGTTTAGTTATTCCTTTCATCTCTAGTGCTGACCAATATGTTCTTGGTGAACTTCTCTTCCATATGGTTAATAGGCTAATGTTGGCCAGATGAGCAATCTAGGATTTGACATCAAAATAGGCAGTGTGCAGCAATTGCTACATTTGAGCCAAGGAAACTTGCCAGTAATGCTTTCCAATGATAAATGTCATGAATGGCAAGAAACATTATTTCAAATAAAATCAGGCATACAATAAGTGCAACATTTAATACAATCATAGTGACCTAAATCTAATAATAGGTCAGTTTAATGTAAATTTGCATGCTGTTTCTTGACCATGGACAGTTGTTAAAGTTACAGAGCATATTTCTTTCAGCTACAGAGCAATGTTGTCTTGAGTGTATTTGCATTTAAAAGTATTGTGGCTTCTATTCCTAGCATTGCCAAAGCAATATACCACCCAAAAAAAAAAAAAAACACACACGCACACGCACTGTAGTTAGCCACAGTATTGACCAGGATCTGTTTGTATATAATGTTCCATCAGATCAGGTTCCACAGTGTCCGATTTAATTAGGCAATGGTCTCTCACCATAAAGTGCCTCAGTATAATGAAGATCCAGTTGAACAAGTAGCTTTGCTAGTTACCTAATATAAGGTAACTTTGCTAATTACCCAATATAAGGTAACTTCACTAGTTTACTGATTTACAGGTAACTTTGCTGATTACCCAGTATACAGGTAACTTTACAAGTTACCCGATATACAGGTAACAATGCTGGCTAACCTGGATACAGGTAATTTTACTAGTTGCTCAACATATCGGTTAACTTTGATAGTTACTCGATTTACAGATAATTTTACCAGTTACTGAATATAAAGACAGTTTTACTAGTAACTAGTTACCCAATATACTGGTAGCCTGATTAGATACCTGATATACACTGGTAACTTGACCTGAGAAAAAATAACTGTTACTACTGGTATTAAAATGAAAGTAGAATGCATAATGAAGTCATATGAAATATAACCTGAAACAATGCAAAATAGTATATATGAAGGACAACTGCAAACTGTAGAAAGAATTCCAATGAATGTGATAAATAAATTCATAAATTATTTATATTGATACTTCAGTTAAAATTCCTGTCAAAAGTTCATTTGCATGTTCATACAGGATCAGATTCTTTACATTGAAAAATTTGTAACACCTTACAGATGTAGAAGTCTTGTAAAGTTAGCACTGACAATTTGTAACTCCTTACAAACCGTGAAATTCTTGTCCAGTTTGCACTGACAATTTGTAACACCTTACAAACTGTGGAATTCATGTCAGGTTTGCACTGACAATTTGTAACACCTTACAAACTGTGGAATTTTCATTGAGGCACAAGTATAAACTGCTATTGATGTGATGTTGTCATCGTTGATGGTTGCATCTGTAAAATTTTATTTGAATGAAACAAGAAAAAAAACTTCCCAAAAAGGTCAACAACTTTATATTTTCCATTTTGCTGTTATATTTTGATTTATTGTAAATTAAATCCTGCCTTTTGCATTTTATCAATTTGCAGTTTTACTAAAGCACACTTTAAAAGTAGACCTGAGACCCCCTTATCAATTAACTCTAAATTATTAAATATCATGATTTATGTAATATCTGAAAATTTCTACCCTATGCGATCAACGGATATCGAGATATTTATTATAAATGTACAAATCATGAATATTCTCCGTAAATCAAGTACATCTTCGGCAGTTTCTGTGATCACAGGCCGTGTGACGTCACAAGAGGAATCCGACATTGCAAGGGACCATTGTTGTATTGTTGTCAAGTGTGAGGCATCTCTTCATTAAAGCCAGTGATTTTGTCATGTTTTAGAAATTTCTAACATGTATTCCTCAGTTAAAGTTATTAATAGAATATATATTGTATATGGAGATTTCCACCAATTGTATTAATTAGTATGGTTATTAAAAAATAATTCATATTGTTGTTTGTTGTGAGGAGGAGAGAGGCAAGTGAGTTCTATTTAGATGTCAAATATTGACTTTCTCATCATTGCGCCCCGCCATTCTACTTTCATCGGTCATATTAGTTTTCTTTGGTGATTGAGTTGATATTTTTCCTTTGAAGCTGCAGTGGTGAATATATTACCACAACTGCAGTAAACTTCATTAATAGAGAAGGAAGGTCTGTTGTGTGTATTCCGCGTCTAGTTCGTGTGGGACCAACCTGCTACTTCTCCGTAGAATATTTTGTCATTTATCTGGGCTGTGTAAAGCAAATTTTCTGGGTTAAATATCCCCAATGATTTTTTTTTTGATTTATTAATTTTTGCCTTGGTTTGTCTCATAGATGTTAAAAACGTTAAAACTATATATAAAAAAAAAAACGTTAAAAAACCCGCATTTTGTTCTCAAGAAAAATAAAAACGAAAACAAATAAACGTTAGAGTAGTTTTTAGGCAACACAAAAATCAATATATTACTTATTTACATGCTACATATCAGTTTTAAAGTTTCAGATATCAGCATTGAGTTGTAGGATGTTTACGTAAAGTATCGTAGGCTAGCATCATAGATTCATTATTGATTGATATTTGTTATCTAGAGTATGACAGAGGACTGCTGCCGTGATGTAGGGTTGAAGGTATTTGTTTAGGTTGTTGTAAAATTCTAGTTTAAAACTGTTGGTAGATGGTGCATATACATTTATGATGTGTAGGTCATTAAATTTTAAATGTAAAAATCTCCATTTTAATTCTTTGGGTGGTTTTTATATTGCAATTTGAGTTTACCCATTTGTTGTGGATGATAATCCCAACTCCTGAGTATCTATCTTTTTCGTGTATATCTGTTAGGTAGAGAGCATTTAATTTGTCCTCTTAGTTTAATATTCTTTTTTTTGGTAACTGGTGTAGTTGTTGAAGGCATACAAAATCATATTTATCTGCTATTTTGACGATTTGGTTTGCTTTTGTAATATCTAATCCATTGTATTTATTGAAGATATATTGATGCTGAGGGGTTTTTCTCCATTTTTTAAATTTAAGATGTTTAAAATAAATAGATCTATGACTGTGTATATATAAATATTCATTGTTGTTGTTTGTCCGGTTGGTTGGTTTGTTTTGTTTCTTCCTGAGTGGTTTGGTGTTGTTGTTTGTCCTTGTTTAGACTGGTTGGTGGTGTACTAAAAATGGATTTAAATTTTGGAATTTGTTGTTGGTTGTCAGTGACCTTAATCAAACGAAGAGGAAGAATATTCCAATTCTTGTTCATGTTTGCTCTCACTGTCACAACGAGTAACCGTGCTGCTAGCCAACTGCGCAGGTTCCTCTTGTGATGTCACAAGCTCACGCGTATGTATGGGGTTGTTTACATAAAGTCGCTCGGTTGTTTCCGTAGAAGTCGCATTTTGGTGATATTAAAAGGGTCATATCTCCCAATTCAGTGAATGAATGCATGTACTCACTTCACAATATACTTGAAATGTTGATTAAAATAAGATTGTTGAAAGTAGTATATAGCATTCAGGTCTACCTTTAAAAACAATATAAAAAGCAAAAGTTATCTCCCATTAACACTAAAAAAAAATGGAGATCTGGTATGGTATTAAATATATTTCCTTTTTCTTTCAAATGAATCAAAGGAAACTAATGAGTGGAAGTGATAAATGTAAGTTCAGAATGCATTTTGGAGATGAAAAAAAAAAATGAAAGCATTTAGCATTGATTGGGGGTTCAGAAGGTTGAAAGTTGCAGTAACTTTAACACTGGAGAAAATTGGTTTTGGCACAGAACGTTAACTGATCCGCATAGACAGCTGTTAAGCATTGGATTGGTATGATGGTACCAGAGTTCAGTGCCATCTAATCTGTATCAACATACACTATGTACAATGTTATCATAAGGGACCAATTGAATGGAACAAATAGCTTAGACTTTGATATGGTGGTGCATTATGAGTCAGCAGGTTCATGTCCAGGGTTGCAATCTATACAAGCAAATATAGTATACATGCCATGCTTCGTCTGATCCAAAGAAAATGTTGATTTTGTTAGCTGAACTTAACATTTCTTTTTTTATTGTGGTTAGTAATATCTGATTCATCTGTTAAATAAGCACAAATCCTGTACTGTTAATAATTGTACAATTTTGTGAAAATTTTCAATAGATAAAAGAGTGGAATATGGTTTGAGTCATTTTTTTGGTTACCATATTATTTAAACTTTACATTTGAGTGACATTTAATTATTGTTTTAACAAAGACTGCATATGTAAAATTTTGTTTTTGATTATGATTACTGTGTCAAAGTTTTAGTTTGAGTGATGCAAATTAGTGTTGTGGCTTTTTATAGTCACTTTGTAAATGTTGTTTTTATTTCTGCCAGAAACTTCCAAATATTACACAACACCAGCCAGATTCTAGCAGGAGTGAGAACCCCCTACCTATAGGGTTTGATTTAATGACACAAGAAATTCATAATTACCGTCCCTTTGATCCACGGGATCTTGATGCACGTTTTTCTAACTTACCCATGCCAGATTCACTGAACCATGACAGTCGATCAAATGTGACCCCAGGGGCACCCTCATATCCATATTACCCAGTTCCTCATGATCCTAGTGCATCTTGTTATGGAGGTTATAACAGTGTACCTCCCAGTTCAGGAACATTTAATCCAGGTTATAATACAGGGACAGTGAACTATGGGTTGAACCAAGGCTATGGTCCAGAACAAAATAACCCTGGTTATTATCCAGGTCCAGTTAACCCAGGTTATAATCCAGGAACAGTCAATCCTGGATATAATCAAGGACCTTTTAACCCGAGTTATCAGCCAAATCCATACAACAGTGCTGTCCCCACATATGGATTTTCAACACCTGCATACAATCCTAGCCAGTATAGCCAAACAGGTGGGGCAGATATAACACAGCAGTATTTACCAGGTTCAGTGAATCCAAATGACTATTACAAACAGTATTACCCCAGCACCCAGTGCCCACCAAGTTTGAGTAGCCCGGGCTTTGTTAACCAGGATAACCAATATCGCCCATATGACTCGTGGCAAAACCAGTCAAGACAGCAACAAGAACACTTCAGTCAAAAAGGGATGCCCAACCAGACTAGCAATCTGAATGAGTTGTCTGTAAGTAGTCTAGTCTGTTCAGCTTTGTTTTGCTGTAAGCACTGTAGTTCTAAGCTAATAGGATTAAGTAGATGGGTTGCAGTGATCGTTTTGCTTATTTATTTGACATTTCTCTGGCATTTTCCAACAAGGATATGCTCTAAACAAAATTAAAACAAACTTAAGTTTTGTTTTTTAAATAGCATTCTTTAAAAGATTTTACAGTGTCTAAAACAGCATTTAATGTAGTTATAGTTAGAAAGGTAAATATTTCGTTTTCTGCAGAACATTATAGATTAAAAATAAATTTTTCTTAAAACTACAAAGAGTTTGATTGTATAGAATTACAGACTGGAGTCATGTCCATTGACTAAGGCTCAGTTTGATGTTGTTTATGACACCATTGTGGAACAAGTCAACGAAAAACTGATCCAGAAGTTTATGAATTGTACAATCTTTTCACATAAAATGAGAGGTTTTGTATTATATGGACACAGATTTGGATCAAAATCAGACAAATGGCTATTAGTGTTCCTTTTCGAATTTCTAAATAAGCAAAGATTGAAAATGGATGTACTGATTATACTTTGTCGACCAAGAAATATTAGAAAGGCTCTCAATTTAGACCTAACACTCATTACAGTTTTGCTTCATAGCATATTACAAATCACCACAAATCCTTCTGAAATTTTAAGAAAATAAAGGATTCAGACGTGTCATTAAAGCAGTCATTGGAAAAAATGAGAAAATGGAAGAGATCATAGTAATTTTAGTTCATTTCTTAAACTAATGAAGATTCAGTACACGATTATCTCAATGTTATAGCTCTTCGTTCAGTTGACACATCACTTTTGCATACATATCAGGTGAAGAAAATACTTGCAACAAGAAAATGAGGGTCATACTTTTAAATGCAGTTATAAGTAAACAGTGCAATATAAATTTTTAATAACATGCAGGGAAGATTCATAAATAAGTTTAAATAGAAATCTCCATATTCAACCCATAAATTCTGGTGAATTCTTTAATAAAGTGGTGGATTAAAGAGATTCTTAATTCTCTTGACTTTGTGCTTCCTGTTTAACCTTCTATGTATTTCATTCTATACATCTTTGTTTTCTGTTTACCCTTCTGTGCCATGTGATAGTAGTTTCCTTTTAGTCACCTTTTAGATGCCTAGAGTAGTCCTTTGTAGTTTTAAGAGGAGATGTGTGGTGCTTGATATCTATAAATTCCAAAAACTGATCACTTGTCATAAATTTAAAGCTACATTATGAAAAGCAACATCATTTCCAGCTTTATTATTTGGAGGAGCCATCCAGCAAATCATCAATTATATGAAATTAGTGAATAATCTGGAGTGTCTTGTCTTTCCTGATAAACACATTTCTGTAAATGTTAAAACAAAAAAATTCAACTAAGCTTTATTGACAAGCAGACTTCCTGAGACTCCCATCGTTTTGGTTTCTGTATACCAGTACCTTCTGCAAATATATTATATAATTAGTAATAAAAGAAAAATTATTGAAGAATTCCATTGTGTCATTTCTGGAACTCATGTAATGCTTTGAAGTACATTCAGTTTTGGGTAGAAAATAAAGAATAAAATAAAGAATATTCAAACTGTTGAAAACTGAGATTATCTTAAAAACATTGTTATATATCAGGTTGGTGGGAAACATCACTGAAATTTTGTAGGAAGGATATCCTTTTTGCTGTCAAATGCCAAATTATCCAATGTGTGAATAATTTTCTAGTATTCTCAAGGATTTTAATCAGATAGATTTTTGTTGCATGGTACTAACTGTTGAAGTGCATACTAATATACACGAACAGTATTCTGTCATTATTGTGTATTGTAACACATAGACTTTTGAATATGTTGAATATTTTGTTTAGAATTGTGAGATGTATGGGTTGTAATTAAAATATGTATATAAGCTATATTTAATCAGTAATATTAAATAGGCTAGATATACCCTCCCATGTATCATAAAGGGCAAACAATGGAGGGGTACAGTGGATAGAATGCAGAACATTCAAATGCAGCAATAGTAATAATGGGGGTCAGTTACCATGGCATATCCCTTGACATGGCCCTTTACTTGAATAGACTGAGCACTAAAACTATTTTGTTGCTTTGCCATAAATGATCAAGCCAAACCATGATGTACCTCAACAACACATGGCTGGGCAGGTGCATAAACCAGAAACACTTCACTTTAGATTATTTTACCATCTAAGCTATGCAAACCAATGTTCCCAGCATATTCATGCAAATTGAAATGTTTTTCAACCATTATGGCACCCCAAAATTATCATACTTATAAAGCAATCTTCATGATGTTGTGATGAAGGTCTTGTTAGGGTCTTATTTTTTGGCGCCATTATGTAATATAAAAGAATCATTGTTATGCTGGTGTAATACTTAGCCAAGTCACATAGCAGTATCATTTAAACAAGTCACATAGCAGTATCACTTGGCCAAGTCACATAGCAATATCACTTATTATTTTCAAATGAACACTCTTTTAAGACCAACTATTTCTGACTGAAAAAGATTTGTACATATAATAAGATTTATTTCACATTTCAAACTGATTAAAGATTCTTGAATAGAAATTACAGAAATTCGTAAATATACTTAAACACAAGCAGATCAAGAAAAAAAATAGACCTCATAGGACCTCTTTATTATTGTATAAAACATGAAACTGTGTTGCAAGTAGTTCTTGATATCTCTGTTGATTCATTCCAGGGATTTATCTGCTTCAAAATTCATGTTTTTAAAATCCATTTAAAATTGCTGAAACCAGAACCATTCATTATGTATTAGTTATTATATGATGTGCATTCTGTGCATACTGCATGTATTTGCTTACAGGCTGCATCCAGCTGCAAATAACATATACCATGATCTACCTTTGCATAATGTGCCAGTAGATCATATCCACATTGTGTTGTGAATGCTCTAAACAAACTGAATAGAACATGACCTGTCAGTGCATTATGCAGTGGCAAATCTGTGTTCACTTTGCAGTTGCATTTGACTAGTAAGCAGATATAGATGGTTGTTGTTGTTGTTGTTTGGTTTAGCGCCATTTTTCAGCACAAGATAGGCTATACATGGCGGCCAGTATTAATGGTGGAGGAAGAACCGGGAAAACCCCCGGAAAGAACCATGACCCACGAGAAGCTACTAGCTTTCTCACATACCCACATTGGCCGAATCTGAGACTCAAACCCACACAGAGGTGAGATGACAGTGATCCATAACAGAGAGCACTTTAGACCACTTGGCCACTCGGGGCCCCGATATAGATGGTACACAACACTGTAACTCGTATGAACAATTTAAAATATTTGTCTTTAATTTTGGAGGCAAAACTAATTGCTCAAATATTATTTATGATCATTGTCACACATTTCAAGTTAAATCTAATGTTAGCATGCCACCTGACAAGCATGTCCCAGACATCTCCCTTAATATCTTCTCACTTTCTTCTCTCTTTTCAAGTCACTTCAATATAAGCTTAGCATTACAACGGAGTCTGCCATAATACAAAGAAAGAAGTTGTACACTGATTTCAGTGGTTTTTCTTATAATCAAAGTAATAACATATGCTGCTTTTGTTTAAAATGTTAAGAAAAAAAATAGTTTACATTGTATCTTTAAAATATTTGCAAAAGTCTTTTAACGAAAAAATAAATTTGTATATTTTAATTTGTATTCTGTTTTTCAGATAACATTATCTTAAGAAATCCATAAAATTCATCAAAATCCAAATAAGATACATATTAAAGATGAAATTATCATTTATAAAGATCAATGCATGTTTTGGTACAAATTTGTTTTTGGTCATGTTTCCACTGAATTATTTCATATATTTGCTTTTTGTGGTTGTCAGTGTGGTTATCCTAGTTATAATCAAGCACCCCAGATGATGACTGCAGTTTCTGCCTCACCCGGGCTACAGGCAGCCCCACCCATGGCCACCTCTGAGGTACATGTACTTGTTTCCAAAACTAGATTGTCTTGTGCCAATAATTGACAGGAAAAAAGATAGTTTGCATACTTGTCATGGAACAGTTGAAGCTTCAGAGTTCTCAGTTTGAATTGTTTGGCTGGTATGCAGTGTGTCAGTTTTGTGAAATATGCATTTTATGAAGAACTGTTGAACTGGACAAGTATGCACACATTGAAGTTTGAGATATTGGTATAGATAGTTGTACAAATAAAATTATGAATTAAAGTGTTTCATTTACTGCATTAGAATTTCTGTGTTACAAGTTTAGGTAAATAAATATTTGAATAATATATTATTAGAAATAGGATTATTAATAAACATTCCAAAAGCTGCATTCCCTCTCAAAATCAGTAATAAACTCACATGAAAGTCTTGTTCCTTTAAGATAAAAACTATATAAAGTGGTAGTCTCACCACAAAACTCCACATGGATTGTTCATTGCAGTTTGTCACATTTTGGGTAACTTGTGATGTTGTGGACTTTGACTAGGAATGATTGTACCCAGTGACCTGTACATTTTGAAAATGAGACTTGGTTCCTGAGACTGCAACATGCATTGTATTAAGATAATTGTTTTGGCTTTTGATTAAGTGTAACATACTAAGGTAGAGTAGGTTTACATCAGGCTTCATCAATTATCAGTGTCCTATTAGACAGTAAAAGCATGTGCTTGACACTGTGATTTTACCATCTTGGATGTAATTTAAGGTGAGCAGTGACAAGTTGCATGTGCCATACTAACCTCTCACCTGTCTGATTATACCTGTGTAATCAGCATAATGCTGAAAATTACTTCAACTCATTTACATGTTATTTTCACAGCTTGACTGTAGGGACCTTTTTATGTTTGCACATTTTTATTTAAATTTGGTTTACGTTTTTTTTTTCTTGATTGGAAGAGGCTTAATTTGTCGTTTCTCATTTTCTGATTTTTGTGAGTGAAAGCAGCTTTAATTTCATTATTTACTCTTTAATATAATGAAGATAGTATTTTTGCATTTTTTAAATTACGAGTGATTTCTAGGAAGGTTGGGCAGTGTTATTTACCAAAATAACATCAATAATGGCTAATCAAGAATAAGTGGTAGGGTTGAGGGTACATACAGCCCCTGTAGCATGTCCTATTTACTGTTAAGGTGTTGCAGAATGTGACGGCAGTTTCTGGCTGGTATGTGCAGAGGTCTTGAGCATGAACAAATGATCAGGTTACTAACATCCTGCATGCTGTACTTAGTTCGAAAATGTATTACCATTATTAGCTGATTCTGCTGAAACTTTTTGCTGTATGAAAATGAAACCAGTGTTACAGCAAAAATAATGGACAGCTTTATAGCAGAAATGTTGGACAGCTTTATAGCAGAAATGTTGGAGAGGATGAAAGGTTGCTGAGATATAAATATATGACTTTGTGGTCCATTGGACCCATTGATGACAATTTTTGTACCTGTTCCCGTGGAAGATACATGGATGATAATTGATTATGTAAAGAATAATATGGAAAAGTCTTTGACTCTTGAGAAAGAATGAGAGCATTTTTTTGACAAAATGTGTGAGAATTGCTTGATTACTTGTATAGATCCAAAAGAAAATGTTGATTTTGTAAGCTGGGTTCGGTAGGTTGTATTGATAAAATTGATAAACAAGTTGGAAGGTTGAGGTCAGTCAGATTAGTGTGAGAAGATTAGTTTAGATTATTAGATAGAGATTAGTTTGTGAAGAGAAAATGAGATCATTGTATCTTTGTTAGAGAGTATGAGAAAATGTGATTCTGTAAGGAGAGTTACTCAGGACTGATTCATTGAGAAGGTGGTGAAAATTGATCTAGCAAAGAAATTTACTTTTTAGGACAAATTTGCATTAGAGGGATTTACAATACTGTAAATATTTGCATATTAGACAAATCCAGCTGCAGACTGCACAGACCCATATCTGCTGTCTCGTAGTGCTCTGGCAGATCTAGGTCTGTGCAGTGTGTTAGGTCTAATCATTAGAAAAAACAACAGAGACCCTGATCTGCAGCTGCATTATGCTATGGCAGAACAGGAGCTTTGTAGTGTGCAGTTTGACTCGACATACAAGCAGTTATAGATGATGTTTATCGGTATAAGGAAAACAAGAATACATTTCAAGATGGGGAAATGTGATAGAGAGTTACATGATGTCATGGAAGAGAATGATTGATCTAAAAGTGAGAAAAAATTGAAGCCATTGTTGAATTCCAAAGGGATGAGATTCCTGTAAGCTTAAGACCAGATAATAACCCCTCATTAATTGTGATACTATCATTATTTTTGCAATAAGAACAGTGATATTTGCCACAAGTAAAGGTATTATCATTCCTTTGCTCGAATAAGTTTCATTTTGATGTTGTAATCATTTTAGGCATCATAGTGGGCATCTGTGTTCTGTGAACACATTTTTTGTTGATTGACTACTATACATGATCAGGAATACTTAATATCAAGATGCTGCCTAATTATTGCATTGTATCTTTTACTTTTTAGTACTCTTCAAATATGTAGGAAGATGTTACTTACAAATTAAATTCATGGTCACTGGTACAGATGTTTCATTTGAAATTATTCACTCGGTTGGGTTTAACATTTTTTCCATAGAAAAGTCAGATTTGTTCACAAGAGCATCTATATTTAGCGCACCTGGTCATAAGACCAAGTAAGCTATTGGCAAGCATCCAAACAAATGCCTTTCATTACTGGACATGTGATGATGTTGTTACATCAGATATGAATAAATATATAGGAAACACAGAGAAATTTTAAAATAATTGTTTCTATAACATATGCAATCAATAACATTTTAAGAAATTACTTAAGTAAAAGTTAAGCTGATTCAGTTTCCTTGACTAAATGCTCTTTCATTCATCTTTACGTTGATTTTCAATAGGTATGCAATCTTAGACATGCTTGGGTCTCTTGTTTATTGAATTCTTGTTCTTATTTGAACTGTCTTTACCCAAGAAATCTTTCCAACAAAGAGAGCCTATGCATGTCATCTTGTAAGAGTCAGCATGTCAATTGCTATCAATAATTTGCTATTGGTCCATGCCCAATGCCCACTGAACTTAACACGGCTTAAACCCAAATTTGCTGTCATTAAAAGCATTGGCAGATCTGGGTCCCGCTGCTTAATTATTGTAATCTGAATTTAATGGTAGTAGCTGAGGTGTTCCTATGGTTAGCTGTTATGCCAGCCAGCAGCTGAGTTGGGTCTGGATAGGGGCAGCCATTGTTGGGGGGTAGGTGTGGGAATAAAAGTTTACAGCTTGGTGGCATCACAGCATGACTTGGTCTGTTGGTATAAGAGTAGTCCTGGCAATACAATTTTTGCTGATAGATGGATACTATACATGCATAACAATACAGTATTAGGGCTATTTAGCTAGAAAACTCCATGATGCTTCATTTTTTTATGTGCTTATAACTGAATGTCACTTCTGATTTCAAGACCTGGTGTTCTTCCTTGCAATCTTTAGAAGAACTTCTAAGGAAGTCATTTTTAACTCGTTTCTTTCATTAGGTGGCACAAAGTCATCAAGCATTGACAAGTTTCTATTATTTGCATTAGGATGAGATCAATTTTGAGAATATATTTTGTTTGATGATGTATAGGTTGTGATTTAGGATACAGGCCATATCCTATAGAGATGAATCTGTTTGACAACAGCATAATTTTTGTTTCCTTTTGAAATTTTGTTCATGCAAGATGTAATCTTTTATAAACCTATTGCAGATTTTATCTTTCAAAAATTTTTCCTTAAATCTAATTAAAATGATGTCAATGTCTTAATTCTTCTCACCAAAGAATGGTTCGTTATATACTTGCCTATCACAGAGACTTGAGGTAAGGACAGTGGAATTTTGTAATTCATGTTAATGCCATAAGAATGTTGACCTTCATAAACCAGGGATGCATCGATGAAAGATGCATGCCAGAATGATTTTATGTCATTTACTCCAAGTCATTTACACCTACACCTACCAAGTTAGTTCTCATTAAGGTTGAAGTGTCAGCAAAGATGCAAGTTTTTAGTATAGATATATCTCTAACAGCTGGACAGCATACCATGGATATGTGTGGGGTTTGTCTGTATTGTATTTGCTCCAAAAATGACAAGTATATTACATTGATATAACAGTGTATATGCCATTGCTTTCATTTACATATTGGTGTATATACCAATGATGTCACTAATATAATGATGTGTAAGCCATTACTTTCATTTATATAATGGTGTATATACCATTGCTATCAGTGATATAACTGTATTTGTTATTGCTGTCAGTGGTGTATATTCAATTGCTATCAGTGGTATCACTCTATATGCCATTGCTATCAGTGGTATAACTATATGCCATTGCTATCAGTGATATAACTATATGTTATTGCAATCAGTGTTATATATGCTATCACTATCAGTGGTATAACTATATATGCCATTGCTATCAGTGATATAACTGTATGTATTATTGCAATCAGTGGTATATATGCCATTGTTATCAGTGGTATAACTATATGCAATTGTTATCAATTGTATAACTATGCCATTGCTATAAGTTGTATAACTGTATATGCAATTGCTATCAGTGATATAACTATATGTTATTGCAATCAGTGTTATATATGCTATCACTATCAGTGGTATAACTATATATGCCATTGCTATCAGTGATATAACTGTATGTATTATTGCAATCAGTGGTATATATGCCATTGCTATCAGTGGTATAACTATACGCAACTGTTATCAATTGTATAACTATGCTATTGCTATCAGTGTTATTACATTGTATATGCCAATGCTTTCACTGCTTTGTTTCTATGATACAAGCTGATAAACACCACACTTTGCCATAATATTATTATCTGGATACATTGCAGTACAATATTATCTCTTGCTTCTTTGTAACTTTTAGTACTTTATTGTTTTATGAACATTGAGTTGCTTGTTTATGTTGCTAATGTCATGTGGTATAGATGGCTGACATTTACTGAAGTCTCTTTCGTTTCATAGTGTTTGTACTATCCTCAAAGCCTTGCTTTATTTGTAGATTAGACATCTAAATTTATTTTATTTTGGCTTATATAGGATAGTGGACCAGGACCAGCTGACATGAAAAGAGTAAGTCAGGGGAATGAATTTGTACAGTCATTTCTATTTGACAAAAGACTTTGAATGTTTTGGGTTGTTTTAAATTGTGTAATTGGATGTGACAAGTATGCCTGTTTGCTCACATTGAGGAAGGTGTGCCTACAGTGAGTTGGTGCTATTTTCTTATTTGTGACAATTTGCATGTTGTTCTTTTTAAGTATTTGTATTTTGAATAGGCGGTTGGCTTTTGCATGATGTTAAGAAATGCATGCAATGAAACTGATATTCTTTTATGAAGGCATGCCAAAATGTAAATGTTATTCCTGAATAAAATAAAATAGTGGATTAATAAATGAAGGGTTATGCAGTGTATTTATATAGGGCTCACCCAGTGCTCGATTTAGCTGATGTTAGATGACATCTGCAGTGCAGATGGTCAACTTTTTTATGCCTGCTATAATGCAAAGCATTCAACATTATGTTCTCTGTCAGCATGTCCATCTGTCAGCTGCCAATATTGTTTTTTTCAGTGACCAATATTGTTTCTGTCAGCATTATTGTTTCTATCAGTTACCCATATGTTACCAATATTGTTTCTGTCAGCAGTATTGTTTTGTCAGTTCACAATATTGTTTCTGCATGATAACTTGTCCACCACCTGCAGATAACAGACTTTTTGGACATTTGCACTTGGAGAAAGGAATAATGGTGTTAATTTCTGGACAAACATCAGTGCCAATGGGATTTAGTACATGTGTTGACCTTGTGACATTTTATGGTATATATGTAGGCCTTATACACTTCAGGTCATAAGACAATATAGAGACTGAAGTCCTAAGAAATAATTCATTTAAATTTGACATCTATAGTACTTCTTTATAAGTTATCTACCCATCTGTCTAGTGGCATTTGCAGTCATGCAGTGTTTTTCAGTTTTTAAAAAAAAAAAAGGATTTTAGTCAGTACAAGCAAATTTAAACATCTTTTAAGTCATCCTTTTTACCAGAGTTGTGTCCCTTAAGTTATGTATTGATTCTCATTTTGGGAGCAAAGTATAACCAGCAGTGCACAAGAACCATTCAGCATAAAATGTTATGACAAAGTTTTATGTACTGCTTTGTCTTTTTAGTGGTCTCAATTTGATTTAGTTTTAGGTAGTTAATTAAATTAGTATGCACTAATTTCTTGCTTCTTGCAAGCAGATTTGCTTAAAACATTTTTTATGCTAGCACTTGATAATATAAATAAACTCAACATTGGATCCAAATGGGTTTTCATTTAAAAAAAGTATTTGATAGACTGATGGCCCATGATTATTACATTTGTAACTTTTAAAATACTTCTTTCTTTTAATAAACGTAACTCAGCAATCAATGGCAGACCTGCCAACTTTTGTGATTTTGCTGTAAGTCTTATACAAAATATTTTTAAAATTATGGTTTTACGACATACTAGCAAAAACTACAGAAAAATGATTGTCGCTGAAAAAATCTGGAGAATTGGTTCATTCTTGTTTTATTTGGATCCAGTATTTATCCTAGAATTAGTTAAATTAGTCAGGGAACCAGACCAACTTGACAGCAGCACCCCAGATGCTATAAACTGCACCTATTTGTTTATGCAAAGCATCTGCATAATCAAACTGTTGATTACAGAATTTTTGAAAATGGCATCTAGAAAGTGATGCATGTTTAAGACGAAAGGGAAAATAAGTTTTTAGAAAAGTGTTAATCAACACAGAAGAATAAAAAGGAGTATTCAGATTCTTGTGAATAAAAGCTGGAAAGGACAAAATTACATTTATTGGACACCACATGCCAATCTGAGTATATCTTGTGGCAGGAGATTTGATTGGTGTCATCATGTGAAATGGAAAAGAATTTCCAAGAAATATGTAAAGCTGAGATATAGCAACAAGCCATTGAGCTGCATAGGGTTTGGAACTAGAGTTTGTGCAGTTGTACTAGTGGTAAATAAAGTCTACACGTCCTTTACAAACTTTTCAGTTGAACATGTTTATCGTCAATGCGTCAAACTTTTAATTATGTTTTCCAGCTTTACAATAGCAGTTATTGATATTTTGTTACACCTTACTAAAAACTGGTCAATCTTAAAGAAAAAAATCAACTACCTTACTGAGAAGGACTCATCAGGGTTAACAGGTCTGCAAAGGACATAACTTGGCTGCTGTTACTTGTATTTTCTCATTGTTTTCAGATAGCTGCAAAAGTAATCACTTTCTGTCTGACTACATAAAAATTAAAAATATATTTTCTGCATGTTTTCGGATGGTGCAAATAATTACTTTTTTAAGTCCAACAACCTATTCCATTCATCATCAAAAACACAGGAAAAATCAAAGCCACATCTATCAAAACCACAAATGCAATGCTAAGGTCTCCCTTAAGGACACATGGTAATCAAAACCACAAATGCAATGCTAAGGTCTCCCTTAAGGACACATGGTAATCAAAACCACAAATTCAATGCTGAGGTCTCCTTTAAGGACACATGGTAATCAAAACCACAAATGCAATGCTTAGGTCTCCCTTAATGACACATGGTAATCAAAACCACAAATTCAATGCTAAGGTCTCCCTTAAGGACACATGGTAATCAAAACTACAAATTCAATGCTAAGGTCTCCCTTAAGGACACATGGTAATCAAAACCACAAATTCAATGCCAAGGTCTCCCTTAAGGACACATGGTAATCAAAACCACAAATTCAATGCTAGCATCTCTGCTCAAGTTATGTAAGGATCTACATTAAGTTACATATTAATCAAAACCACATTGCAATGATAGGATCTCCCGTAAGTCACAGCAATCAAAACCACCAATGCAACATTAGGATTTCCCTTAATTCACATAGTAATCAAAACCACATTGTAATGTTAGGATCTCCCTTAAGTAACACAGCAGTCAAAACCACACATGCAATGTTCGGATCTCCCTTAAGTCACACAGCAGTCAAGACCACATATGCAATGTTAGGATCTCCCTTAAATCACACAGCAGTCAAGACCACACATTCAATGTTAGGATCTCCCTTAAGTCACAGTAATCAAAACCACAAATGCAACATTAGGGTTTCTCTTAATTCACATACGGTAGTAATCAAAACCACATTGCAATGATAGGATGTCCCGTAAGTCACAGCAATCAAAACCACCAATGCAACATTAGGATTTCCCTTAATTCGCATAGTAATCAAAACCACATTGTAATGTTAGAATCTCCATTAAGTCACACAGCAGTCAAAACCACACATGCAATGTTCGGATCCCCCTTAAGTCACACAGCGGTCAAGGCCACACATGCAATGTTAGGATCTCCCTTAAGTCACAGTAATCAAAACCACCAATGCAACATTAGGGTTTCCCTTAATTGACATAGTAATCAAAACCACATTGCAATGATAGGATCTCCCGTAAGTCACAGCAATCATAACCACCAATGCAACATTAGGATTTCCCTTAATTCGCATAGTAATCAAAACCACATTGTAATGTTAGGATCTCCCTTACACAGCAGTCAAAACCACACAGGCAATGTTAGGATCCCCCTTAAGTTACACAGCAATCAAAACCACACAAATTAGGATCTCCCTTCAAGTCGCAGAGTAAAGTAATCAATGTTATGTTTTACATTATAAGATGAAAAGCATCAGAAGTTGCTCTGTATTTCTCAGTCCACTAGAAAATGCAAGCTTATTGAAAAATACAAAATTTACAAATTAAGCAAAATCTGTCATTTTGTAATATCCATCTTGCACAACTCATAAACATGTCCACACATCGTGAAGGACTTTTGAAAAGCAGTCCAGAATTGAAAATGGGGGGTTTATTCAGAGGCCATTGCTTGCAGTATTTTACAATGATTTTAAGGTCAAATGTCATACCCTGGGTTTTTATCTGTACTGGCATCATGGCATGTAAAGCATGATAACACAAACAAGTATGAATGGATGTTTTTTTTGAATCCAACCAAGTTTATGGATAGATTTTGATGAGTACTTCAAATATTTAACTTGTATTTTGTTGTTCTTCCCCTGAAATATATGAGTGATAGATTTAACCAAACTTGGTTTGTCGATATATCTTGACATTGTCAGATGTAAATTGGATGATTTTCTACCTATACCATGTTCAAAGTCAAAGGCCATGACAAAATTTTGAATTGCACATACAGAAATATATCAGATGTTTTAGAGCACAACAGTTACAAAAGGAATAACAGAACAGAACAAATCGATTAACCATCCTGGAAATTCGTTTTTGTTAGAAAAATATCAAGTCATTTGAGGAACATAATCTTTGGAATATGTTTTAGCAGCTCAGTCAATTGATGGATTTTTGTGGTAAAAAATTTAGAAAAGTATAATGGGTATAATAGATTAGCACTCACAAAACAACTGAAGCATCTTGCTCTTTGTTAGGTGCCAGAGAAAAAGATATATATATATATATATATATATATATATATATATATATATATATATATATTGAGAAAGTGATGGATATTATTATATATTTGATGTTGTTGGGAATTTAACACTGCCCTTACCTATTAGTACACAAGTTAAATTATGTATTATTCATGTAATGTTTAATTGCATTGTTTACTTAAATACATGCAACTGCAGAAACATTATTATGCTGATGAAGCATGTATAGCAGATTTACTTATAAAATATAATGCAAGAAGATTATCCTGCTGCTACTCAGTAATATCAAAATTTGCTTTATTAATTATAGCTTTTAATTTGTATTTTTCTGTAACATATGTTTTAACAACGCCATGCCTTGTTTATTTTGTACATCTAGGGCCATGGGATTGATTTTACACACAAAAACTCAGGTGAGAGATATTATGATAGAGATTTTGAGCCCAGGTTTACCATGATACAGTCAAAAGAGCAGGCACTGGAATTTCTCAGAGACGATTTCATGAAAGTAATACAATTGACGCTTCTGCTTCTACTCTGGTAGCAGTAGCACTTGCCATGAAACTCCTTAATGCAAGAAAATATAACTCAGTTCTTTTACCTTTCTTACTTTAGACCAGGGTCTGTTCTAGAATAGAAAATGACGGAGGGGGTGGGGGCCACGTTGAAAAAGGGGTGAACTTTTTAAATAAGAGTGAGATAAAATGAAGCCAATAATGCGAGATCTTGCAAATGCAATGTGTAATTCAATTATTTTCTTTTATCATTAATATCATTCACAGGTCCTAGAATTAGAATTCAACTATCACAGGTTCTAGAATTATAATTCCACTATCACAGGTCCTAGAATTAGAATCCCACAATCACAGGTCCTAGAATAGACCCTGTTGTCTGCACATATTTACCATATTTCTCCATATAACATGCAAACTTTACTGTGAACCTTACAGACAACAACATTAGTACATTAGCTGCTACTTTAGCTTTCTTTTTCAGGGACATCATGTCCCCAGTTATAGCAAAATATTGATATTGAAAAGAACTCCAAGATGGATCTTTTAGTCATAGCCAACATCGTAAATCTCATTTTTTGTTGTGGACATTTGTGTATGTATTGTGTATGTATTTTGTTTGAGCCATTTCTTTCACAGTCCTTGAATTGTGTGT